>JADNYV010000390.1:0-32359 GCA_015501055.1 Mucidula mucida
CATGTGCTTCCCTGATTGGGTGACTTTTCTTGTGTGCTTTCCGGATAGGGTGGTTGAATGATGTGGCGGCGTAACGGCCGCGTAGACTCGTAGAATAGCGTAGACACGGATTATGTTGTATTCTGTCTCGAATCAATTAGATTTGTCCAAATCTCACCTGTGCGCCAGTAAGGAAGAGT
Organism: Mucidula mucida; assembly: GCA_015501055.1. Taxonomy (NCBI): domain Eukaryota; kingdom Fungi; phylum Basidiomycota; class Agaricomycetes; order Agaricales; family Physalacriaceae; genus Mucidula; species Mucidula mucida. The sequence continues at coordinate 180 of JADNYV010000390.1, forward strand.
TGAAGATGATTACTTAGTACCCGTCAGAAGGGTGTAACTTATTTCCACGATAAAAAACTACATATCAAAATAGAGGTCCAACAACGCTGCGAGGAATGGCTAGAATACCATAGAAGACATTATACGAGTCCCTCGGAACCATAGTAATCCCCAAAAGTCCGAGAAATCGACCGACTGACCATTACACCACATGTCTACATTAACGACAAAGTCAATACTCCCAAAACGCTCAACAACGACTTCTGAAAAACTTCCTGCCAGGGCGACCCATAAACCTGTGGAACACGTTGATAGAACCCTGAACTTGATATTTGTGATGTCGCTAATGTGGATATCCCGTGTCGAACACGGGATATTTCCTCCGCTCGTTCAGCGGGTATACATAATTCGTGGAACGTTCCAGATGTTCAATCGTCTCGGAAATGACGGGAAAATGTCGCCAAGAAAGTGTAGCATACGGCTCAGATCACCCCAAGTGATCGGTACAGCTTGAACTTGAACCACATCGTGTCCGATCCTCAGGACAGTTACACTTGGGCGTTTTCTTGCTCTCGTGGTCTCTGGCATCTCTCAGCAACATGAATCTATTTGGATATTTCTCTGTGGCCTACGTAAATACGAATCCAATGGTCCTCTGGCGGCTGAACGCGTTCTAAACCCCACTTTTCGCGTCAACGCGTCTGCGAGGCGTACAGGACCCTGACAATCGATAGCACGAGGATTTTCTGGCCCCTGTGACGTGTTTGACAATCTTATCTCGACTCTCCTGGATGCGGGGAAATGACGCATGCGGTACACCTCCTCCTCCGTCCCTCCGACACTTTTGGTCAACTCACGTTTTCCGGTCAATATTGCTCACTTTGATGGCCGGGGGCAATGTAGGCGCTCTGTTTCCGCCAGAGTATTATGCCGTATCGCACGCAGAGCAAATAATTCGACACAAAACCTGAATCCAATGTGGCACGAAATAGGTTGGTACCTTTTCCGTTGTTCAAGTGCTCTAATTTCATGTTGACCCTGTGGAGGTGATCTATAACGCTAATGGCAACTACCCTCCGTGTTCAGAACGGTGCAATTAGCACTGCGAAGCGTTTCCCATCTCCGCCATGAAAAACAGATCTGTAGTTTTTTTTTGTTTTCCCGGTGGCGGCTTGACTCCCATCAGACGGTCAGGGTCCTTATTATGAAACGATCTCTGCGTATTGAATATTGGAAGCTTGGCGCGCACAAGAGATATGCAGATTGAGTGCATTGAGCAGGACAAGGTCCATAAGTATTGGGTCAGTGGGTCCTGACCATTCTCATGGTCGAAGAGAATCGTCATATAGTGAGCCATTTTGCCCTTCATTCGTTACTCAGGGAACTAAATTCATGTAGGCGGTTGGGGAGTGGCGGCACAATAATTGTGCAAAAAGTTCCGAAGTCTCCGCCTAGCCAAGCGCTCACGCTTCTCGGCGTTCGATTACAGAAACGTATTTACGTCTTCTGCGGAACTAGCGGCGTCCCAAACGCAATAAAAGGCGATGGAATTCGACCCAAAGCCATCAGCTCCCACTTTCCTCTCCTCTTCTACTTTCTCTTCTCATCGTCGGTTCTTCCTCTCTATGCCATACATACGACCCTCTACCACGACATCGTGCTCTCTATCCCTTAATGTCGCGACGCCGTCGCCATCGAGCTCCCGACGCGCCAAAACGTGACCGCTTATTCTGTTGATGGTCACGACCGTGGGTTCTTTCCTCCCACCACCATCACACCCTCGCTGACTCTGCCCGCACTTGTAGTCGCTGCCGACGCTGGTCTTGGTGGCCATGATTTGATTTTGTTCGTTACTTCTTTGCTTGTCTTCTCAGCAGCGCTAATAGTTTCCAGACGGTCCATTGATTCTCGTTGACGTTGGCGCGCTTCAGTCCTCCTCGTGCCCCGGTGTGCTAGCTTGCTCCTACTCTGCACGGCGCTTGGCATCCCCTTCGGTGTGTTATTGAACGCTCACCCGACTTGGAATTTACTTACCTTTTTGGTTATAGCTTTCGTCAAAGGACTATGCACTGATGTGCGCGTTTCTCGCCTTTTCTTGTCGTCGGACTGGCTTTTATCGTAGGCGTCTCCACTACGCGAGTTTCCCGGCCGACTTTTAACACATCCCAAGATGGCGCTACTCTACTTGTTCGAGCCATCTTTCTTGTCGTCGTTCTTGCATCTACTCCACTGCCTAGACGCGATAATATTGCAGAGGTATGCCGCTTCTCTTTCCTCTTCTTGCTGCCTGACAAACCTTTGCAGATAGTCAACGCATCCGCGGCCATTTTAACGCGGGGCAGGAGACCGCCACTCGTTCCACTCTCTGGTATCATTTTTGACCTTGTCTTATGCTTAACCGAATTCTCCGACTTTAACGTTACATTGGTGCTATCATTACGCCCGGGCTACCTTGGACAACGTTGACGGCGCCAGAACGTTTGCGTGCGCCAAGTTGGACTATAGTATGTCTCACCTTTGCTGTCAACTCGCGACTAACTCTTCGATATAGGTTTTCAATATCATAATCACTTGGCTGCGCGCCGGCTGCTATCTGTCCGCTGACCACCGTTTCCCGCCGACTTTCAACAGGCGATTCTACTCGCCATTCCTCTCGTCGTCGTTCTAGCCCTAGGGCTGTTTGACTCGAACTCGTCAATCCAGCCTTCACGACCAGTTACTCTCATAGCATAGAGGTGCGCCGCTTCACCTTTCGCTTTCATGTCTTTTAGGACAAAACTTCGCCCACTCAAGATATCCACAACCATGTCAGCGCAGCTTCACCACCCAAGAATCGACACGGAAGTAACTCGTTACTTCATGGTATGTATCTCGTTTCTCTCCCTGATATGATCGTTAACTGTTTATAGTCTGCGAAGCCACGCAACAACATTGAACTTTCGTTATCGTCACACTCAGGTTTATCCGGACAAAGAAAACGGCGCTTCAACGTGCTCAAGGACGTCGTTAAACTCAAGCAGGCAATCCCGACCACTATGCCCGCCGTTCAGTGATCGTTGGCTCTGATTGCAATGTCGGCGCGAATGGCAAGAACCCTTTCTACGCGTCCCGCCAGCACTGACACTGACCTCAAGGCGGAAGCGAAGACATCTACTGCTCGCAGGTGCTACTGTTCACCTGTATTGTACATCAATAAATGTACAGTAAGTGTTACTGTAGCTGTCGACTTGCGACTAACTTCTCGACAAAGTTTATGGATACTATAAACCAACACTTGGCTTTGCGCCGGGGTAATACAGTTTGGCTGTGTGCCGGCTGTTATCAGTCGCATCAACGACGGTGTGAAAGCGTTCGTAATGGATTGCCATCCGACAATGGTCTTCGCCGTAGTATGGTTCACGCTTGCGTGTAAACCCACGGTGCTATGCTGCCGGGTACGCCGTCTGTCTACCTAATGTCAGGGTTCGATAGAGGTTCAAAATCCGTGCAAGTCTTACTCGTACTTACCTTGGTCTACCATCTAAGCTGCGGCGCCATATTTACGACTTGGGGATTCGACGTGTTCAGTATACGACACCTCTCGCTTTGCACACCCGTCGACGGACATTGACGATCTCTGCACTGGGCTGCGAATGAGTTCACAGTTGCCATGTGCGGGGATACCTTTCTCTGCCTCGTAAGTCGTCCTTACAGCTGCCCTTGACGAATCTTGTAGCACGGCGGATCCGTGCTCGTAAGTATTTCGCCAATGTTATTTGGTATTTTGTGTCCTTGTTTGTAGTCCTGATCTTGGGGCTCCCGAGGACTACGGGGACCGCTCAAGAAAGACTACTTTCTCGCATCGCAATGGCATATCTGCTTTTCTAATCGACATGGCACGGAACGCGATGCGGTATTTAACTCATGGTAGGTCTCTTCTCAACCATATTCAACGTGCTTACCGACCTACTTCTAAGATAGACCCGAACTTGATTTAGGATGCGCCAAATACTTTATCAAGTGGTACGTGATCATTTTCCGCATACACTCTGCGAGAACTCACCTCTTCGTTCACAGGAATATTAGCTATTAATCCATTATTTGAGAGACCGACCAAAGACGAGGCGACCTCCCATCAGCGCTAGGAAGACGGTGTGCACGTTGAGCAGACGTCGGACCCCCTTACTGGGTAGGTTTCATTTCGTGGCGTTCCATTCGCGTAGGACCCCGACCTCAGCTCCAAGCCTTGTCACCGAAAGACTAACCATCACGTGTATCGGAACACTGCTATGCCTCTTTGATTAAACCTATGATTCAATTGATTCGGGAAACCTAGTCCTTGGGTGCACGCCATTCCAACGCGCGTGTAAGGGAGCGGCGATGTAGTAAGCCAATGGCCGACAATGCGGCGCCAGCAACGGTGACAAAGACGTTAATGCATCTCTAGCAAGCGCGTCCATATGGCGCTTGCCCGCTCAGTCCAAATTGTCGGTCCTCAGGCCGCTCGTCACAGGAATGAATCGGCGAAGACACCATCAACAGGTTGAAGCTATATCTTGCAACCGTTTCCGTATCGCACACATCGCATAATTTGCCCTGACCCCTGGCAGGAGCGAAGTAGGATGACTTTGGGATATAGCGCAAGTATAGAGGTCTGTGAACTGAACCCCCATCACCAAACATTGAAATGTCGGTAGGGAGTTTCCGCCCAGGCGAATGTGATAAAGGCCCGCAACGGCTTCAAAGGGCGCTTATGCATTTTTCGACAACGGTATGTCCTCCTGTGCAGTTTGCTCCTTTGTAAGTAAGTAATCCAAAACGGCGAAGAAAACAAGTGAACGCACTTTCTTGAGAATCGCGCGGGGTCCTGGGACGACATGGCCAAGGAACGTAACGCCAATACGAGCTGGCATCGTCGAATAGATTTTGAGGACGACTTGCTGGGTCGGTTTCATTTGCGTCAAGACCCAAGAGCAGGCACCAAGAACGAGGTGTTCATTTCGTCAAACCCTAACCTCAGCTCCAAGTATACAAAGTCCTGAGAAGAGATCATAACAACAGGCTAACCTAACCGAAACACATTGGCAAGGGTATCAGACCACTTACTTTAAACCGCCTGATTCGGGCGTGTAGAGATATCCAATGCGTGTAAGGGAATGCTTTACGCGAGCCTTTGGAATATCGTTGGCAGAGTTTGTGAATGTCTCCGTGTGGCACGCTATGTCCCTCTTCTGGAGGGCACGCTAATCCGCTAGGACCGGGGTGAACTGGAGTCATTCCTACCTGTGAGCACGCTAACACGTTAGGGCTCCCGCTAAATTCTCTGGGCCATAGGCGGACAATGCGACTCTCAAGGTGTTAGTCGTATCAGGCTACAAAGGCGTTTGGGATCTCTAGAGACCATGTCCATATGGCTGCCGCTGGGCTAGGGAGCCCAGGCAAGGCAACGTTTGGCTGAGCCCGATGGTGTATGGATCCGGATTAGATAGAGTGTATGTCCGACGTCTTGCACAGCTACAAGCGCCTCCGTTCCACCACCATCTCCAGTCTCGTGTCAGGGCGCGCTAGTCCACCGCGCACTGTCGGTCCTCGAGCCCCTCTGGAATGTGATTAGTAAAGATACCCTCTCAGCGGCGGAAGAGATGACATGCCTACATGTCTCCGCTTTCATACGACGCGCATGGGAAAAGGAAAATGTGACGGCAAATCCGAGACAGCGCGAGTTCAATCGCAAGGGACTCGAGGGACTACAAAGTCGTTTTATACATCGTGACCTACTGGCATTACGCAGTTTGTACCATGTCGGGTCCGTTATAAGGCGCCCTCCTTTGAATAACGATATCATCCACTCAAGTATGAATCATCGAATAAAGCACCAATAGCGCTTTGATGGAAATCGCGTGCGGTCCGTACGTACTCGATCTTAAGAGCGGCAGTCGTAGCATGGTGACTGGCCATGAACAAAACCGACGTTCCATTTCCAACCTCACCGTGACTGAGATTATCACGCGGATCGGAAATACTCACCGATTGGAGTAAATACCCTGTTCAGAACCAACGTTCTGACTGATTCGGGAAGTACGAGCTACGCCATTTGAGCTACACTCCCGTCTCTTTCGACGGGCAATACAGTTTGGTTGCGAAAGTAAAGTGTGGCTGATATCGATGTACCAATTCTGGTTTAGATTTGGGCTTTGGACGCAGTCGTCGACTTGATCTAACGGTCTAAATGGATATCCCCATCTTTGTCGAGTCTAGTTCGTATGAGTGACGTCTAAAGCTTGGCTGTATATGAATACTCACCAGGCCTAGTCTTGGTTCCGCCACCATCACGCTCCGTAGACAAGCTGCACATACCTGAACGAAGACCGACACGAAATCACACAAATGAAAAGTATTACCATAGCGTAGTAGTTGTACAAAAAAAAGCAATTTCTACCCGGACCTCTCTCTAGCTCTCTCTTGCCGTTTCCGCTTGCTGCTGCTGCTGCTGAGGGACGTGTGGCCTGAGATAAAACAAGGGAGCATTAAACGCGGAATACATGGGGCCCGGCATGCCACGAGGCAAGAGCTGTGGATCAATGTTCACATTGGAAGTGCTGGTATGCGGGTGTTGTAGATGCGGGGAGGCCGAGGGCGAGGTTTGTTGCCGCGGAGGCCTTGTGGAGGTGGAAGGACCTCTGACGGGCCCGGAGCGCGATTCCCCATGGGAGCGGGTGATGCTGTTGTATCTGAGATGGGTAGTGAGCGACGGCGATCATAACAGAAGGGGAAATAGCAAGTGTAGATGGACAGCGGCAAGAGCACGGGATCGCGATGGGACTCACCGATTCTTGGCGCTGAGGCCTGTTCGTCCGGGGAAATACAGCTTGACTATTTTAGTCCATAGCTTTCCGTGCTCGTCGACGGCTTTGAGCAGCATGGCGTCCTAGCACAGCATTTAGCGCGAATCAAACAAAACGGCCGATACGCACTCCTTCTGGCGTCCAGGTTGTCCTATCGATGGCTGGATTCAACGTGTCGGTCCAACGCTTTGCACACTGGTCGCTGTTGCGCGTCTGGACGTAGGCTGCTACCATGGACCACCTGCAAATACGGATGAGAGTGCGCCACACATCCATACAGGTCAAAGCGCACCTTGTTCCGACTTGCTGGATGGCTTTGCACAGACGCTCGTCCTCGTCGGGTGCCCAGCCGCCCTTGACGACATCGCTAGCCATCTTTGCGAACCAGCGTTTCCTGCAGTCTTTGTTTGTGCGGCCGGGGACGTGCTTGGCGATGGCAAACCAGCGGGACGGGGCCATGTTATCTGGATCCTCTGCATGGTGGGTGGTCAGCAACTGGTTTGGCGGAGAGAGAGGGCGTTTATAGTTTAGGGGCGGGAGCGAGGTAGGGGACACAGGTAAGGAGGACAGACCAACCGACCTTTTTGGACAGCTTCGCGGAGGAGCTGGTCCTCTTCTGTCGTCCATGAACGTCGTTCGCGGGTGGAACTATTGGAGTTTGGGTTGTGGATGACTGGCAGCATGGGTCCGCAAGAGGGAATTGGGCAAAGTTGTGTAATGGGCTCGACAACAAACACTCTTTTGTTCCCAATCTGACGTAAACGTCGTATGCCCGATTATCACGGGGTTGGCCACACGACCCGTTCTCTCAGGCGAAGATGTTTTTCTCATGTTGGGTTGCTCCTTGGAAAGGCGTGTAGCTCGTAGATCAGTTTCAAAGGTCGTTTGTCTACCGTTTACCAGTGTCACGACAATCGCGGCGACGAGTATCTATAATAAGCTGCTTGGTCTTTGTTTCGCCATCAAATCTTCTTCTCTCTTCGGCCTAATTCCTGCCGCCGTATCCGTCCGTCCTATTGGTGAGAGATCATCCCATTTCTACCCACTATCGTTCCTTCTCCCAACTACTCATCTTTAGTTACGGCTACAGGTCCTTCGTAATCATGTCGTCCGTCGCCCACAATCCAAGTCGCCGTATGCCTGCCATGGCCAAGCATCTACTCAAGATCCGTAGTCTCCGCCCGAATGTCAGCGCGTATGTCGCGGGAGCGGGCGTGGACATCGGAGGATCAGAGTTCCAAATTTACAGACCTCTGCGTTGGATTGATTGGGCCGCCATACCGTTGTCTATTAGTGCTACTCGGAAACAGGCCGCGTTAAGAGCGCCACACTTGCTTCTCTTGCATCAAGACGCGAATCAGAACCGGAACATATTTAATATATTATGTCTTTCCTCCATGGGCCTCGACGTTCGCTTCCGTCAACCAAAGTAGCAGAGCCGCCACGGAACGGAATCATGATCGAGTCATGATCGAGGCCCTGACGTCATTCAGTCTCGGTATATAAGCAACCTCTGAGCTTCCCCACTTTCGTCACAGGCGATAACCACCGCGCGGAGTCCACCAAAGGCATACACTGTTAGCCAACGAATAGCGCACAAGAATGAGCGCACTGCTGCAAGATCTGCTTCGGCAGTCCACGATATCCGACACACTCAGAGACAAGGAGCGGGATAGAGAGGATGTCAGCGACGACGAAGAGCTCGTCGGGGTCGTTCGTTCATCTCCGCTTTCTGCAAATACCATTGAGCTGATCCACGTATATAGGTCTCCCTCCCCGGCACACCATCACGAACGCGGCCCTCGTCGCCCCAACCATCCCCCCGGCGTTTGGGGCTCTCATCTCTATCCGCACCAACGAATGGAGTTTCGAAATCTAAAAGCGCAACAGATCCACTTCGGGCTTTACCGACAGAGCTGTCTCAGCGCATTTTCTCGCGACTACCCGTCAAGGATCTGGCGCGGTGCTCGCTGGTGTGCAGGAAATGGTCACGGAGCCAGACGATTAATTATGGTGCGTTCGTTCCTTCCTTTGGTCGACGTTGATTGTGATGCTTGGTGGCAGTTTGGTTCCAGCAATATAGGAAAGAGAATTTCCATGATGAATCACTTCCGCCTGGCAAGTGGACAAAGCGGGAGAGTAAAGTCAATTGGGTGAGTGGGACTTTTCCGGAGAGAAGACCGGTTTCTGATTGTACCGCTAGCGAACGACACACATGCACTCTTTAAAGTCTGCTAATTCGGAATCACGATCGGGATACTCGACTCCATCGTCGTTATCTTATTCGACACCCGACGGGTTCGTTAGTGTATGCTGTCTGATATCACCAAGCTGACCCCCCGTAGCTATCAAACGCCGCGCGAACAGAAGGAAGCGCAGTGGCGTATGGAGGCGGAAGTTACACGCCCAGGAAAGAACGAGATGCGTGAGATGTACAAGGAATTTGGAGGAAGAAAAGTTCGCGGGAAAGGTATGTTTCGCGAACGGCTTTGTTGTTGGCCAATGCTCATTCAGTCTTAGGTGTCGGTGGAGGTGGTGGTAAAGGGGAAGAAGGGGCGTTAAGGATAAGGCTGGGGTTGGTTGGGATGCCGATTGAGTAGCCAGTCAGGTTTCGGACACCTTGTAAATCTACACACATATCTATCTATGCATGCATCTGTCTTAGTGTAAAGTCGATGCAGCTCATGCCTGTGCACATGGAGGTCTCTTGAAACTCGAACATCATGTCGGCCGTGGTAACATCCCAATCTCGACGGCGGTCCAGCTCTATGTAACTGCGCTTGTAGACTGTCATCTATTCATGGTGCCAATATTGGCCCAGATGTGGATAACACCGCACTCAGATCCCTGGAAGCCATTCTGAACAGCTTTCAACTCTCCGTCGAATCCTTAGTCTCGGCACACGTCATCAACAGTAGTCCTTTTACCGGACTGGGGCTCTGTCCTCTACGTTGCCGGGGCGTGCTCTTATGCTTGTCTTATCTTATTTATCTTTTGCAGCTCTCTCTGACACATCTCGCTCATATCGCACTGCTAGTATCCAAAGACTTATATAACACACACCACAGTTCCTGATACTCGGACCTCAACTCCATGGTTTGACACGGAGACGCCCATTCCTGCACTACAACTAAGAACTCAGCGACCTCTCACCGGAAACGATTGATTACACCATTAGATCCATTAAACACGCTCAGCATGGTGCGCTCAACCTCGCTCTATCTCCTCCATGGCCGCCTCGAACCTCAGGCCGATGGGCCATCAAAACAACTTGCACGGCGGTCTAGCACAACAAATGTCGCGAGGGACCTGCAGCAGTGTTGGATGTGTCACAGACGCTGGAACATATATTGCTACAGTGCCTAGCTGATGAAAAGACTGTTCAGGTTTTTCAACCACCTTTCTCAAACAATGCATGATCAATTTGTTCCCGTATCCTGGACGGACTGTTCTGGTCAAGGTCCGTGGCATTTGAATGGAGCACGGCCCCGGATGTACCACACATGTCGCCAGCGGGAAAGCATTATCTTTACTATTAGAGCAAGGCACGAGGGTGCACCCGATACCCGTTTGGCAAATACTTGTGTCCCGACAGCCGGACTTGCCATCCTGGGTATTTGGGGTCAAGTACTTGCCATTTAGGCAAGTATTTGTGTTACCCGGGTGGGCAAGTACTTGCACAAAGTACGTGCACTGGTGTGAGCAATGTTGTGCCCGCCGTTGCCCCCCGAGCAATTGCGCAAATGTGTATAATTTATAAGACTTGGATTCCTAGTGAACAGCCCGGGTCTCCCACAGGTGATTCAGTTTGAACCCGTACCCAAACCCGCCTCACGGGTATGTACTATGGATCACCCACTATAATCACCCTGGGGTTGACAAGTTACCCACAGCCCGTATACCTGCCAGTAAGCCCAACAGCACCTCACGCTTGCCCACCCTATACTGTGTTTTTTTGTGCGTGCCAACAACCCCCAAGCAATTGTGCGGGGGCTATCAACATACAATGTTCATGCCCACCCTGTCATTATGGGACAGGGAAGGGATAGAACATACATACAGAGAGAGGGGACTTTTAAATAGAAGTTGGCACAACACTCTTGGGACAGGGGAATGGAGGGGAGAGAGGGTGTGAGGAGATGGCCATGGTGTGTTTTTGCAAAATAGTAAGGTAAAGAGTAAAAGAAAGAGTATGCACTATTTTTGGCTGGATGTGTCTGCAACACCCTCCAGCCGCAAAGACATCACAAGTCATTGCCACTGCCACCACCACATTATCCAGACTGTTTGCGCACTCATTCTGGTAATTGTTGTTAGGACTATGTGTTGGTAATGATTGTGATTGTGATGCAGTGAAGGTAGTACTGTTTTTGGGTTTGACAGAAGGTCATTGTTCCCAGTCTTTGCAACAACATGGTTGTTTATAAATCCAGATCTTAATATGTGTTGGTCATAGGTTCGGAACAAGCCCGCTTATGGAAGCTTTCGACGGGACCTCATTACCTCGGTCCTAGCTTCATAAGGGGCTTGCTTCAAGATGACAAAATAAGAGGGTTCATTGTCGTTGACCTACCGGTCTACCACTCGCTTCTCCTCGCATACCCAAGCGACAAAAAATGTTTCTAAGATGTATATTGAAGTCTTTGACGATGTGAAATAATTTATTTTTGGTTTAGTGGCCACATAGAAGAGTCCATATCTGTATCACGCACTGACAGGTCTCTCTACCCGTAAGTGTATGAACACCTCCAAGAATCAGGACTTTCGATGGGTCATGATGATACATGACATGAATATGCTATTTAGGGAATTTATAGGAGCTCTGCGCTCCATAGACGCGGCACGACATGGACGAGCCGAAAGATGTCACAAATGTCACACATATGTGACAGACGCCGCCACAGCGCAATAGGAGACCTCTGTTTCGAGTCCGGAGAGGGTGATACATCCATCAAAGACAAATTTCCTGCAAGTCCTTTACGTCTACTTGGTGTTGTGGGGACAGCGGCACGGCCGGACTTGGGAGGAGATACTGGGTGAGAAGCCATGGTTCACTTGGAGCGAAATTGGATGAATCTGCTTGAAATAAATTAGGTTACGACGTGTCTAAAGGCTCTATGTACATCATGGATTGTTATGAATCGCCATATTTTCACATTTTCCATCTTATTATATCTTATCGGGGGGCTTATCTCATCAACCAACGGACTGTTTCATCATCTGTTTCGTCACCAATCATACTCCTTTTCATTTACCGAAGCCGTACTTATGTCGGATACACACCCAACACATGGATGACATCATACATGCCAATACCTCATGGACTTCCTATTGCATACACACCACCGACACTCGTAGCACACATGGTCGTTTCAGTATTATTACTTACATGCAGTTACCACTCGTATTTAATGGTTTTACGGACTAGTAGCATACAACACTGGGTCAAGGGCGTGGAGTTATCCCTAGCGGAAACATGTATGGACAAGGAGTCCCAGACACAGGCTTACTAGTATATAAGCAGTAGTGTAGTATCATTGTACTTTAGTTCCGATCTCGTTTATACACCTGGCCTAGCCTAGTTCTACAAACGCGAACACTTTCTTCCCTTGAGTCTCTCTGTGGTACCTGGTTTAGTCTTGTGGCTATAGTCAGTCGCTAACAGAAGATCAGAACTACTTTCTACCACCTACCACACATCCCTGATCGTTGATCAGCACTTCGCTGTTTGATCATTGCACATTTCCCCATCCCCTTTCCTGTTTACAGATTGACGGATTCCTAATTCCAGCGCCGTCCGCATACATGTGTATTGGTCCCAGTAGCGCCGGCTAACAGTTAGAGATAACTGCCTTGGGTGCTGGAAGTAGCCGCTCTCACGAGAACGAACTTTTGGCAGTTGCACTTCAGTGGGCGCTGTTTACGGGTCAACCCCCGTTCCCAGGAAAACTTTGGCTTACCTCACACCAGAGGGACGTTGGCTGGGCAATTGCGAACTTGTGACGAGCTCTTGGGCTCCGTAGATACGTAGTCAGTAGTCGGTAAAATAGCGTAGACAGTTACAATACCTACCTACTTTACTTACCTTATGATACACACCATCATTCCCCACCCTACCAAGTCCTGGATTCTATTTCAGATCTAGGCAACTCCTCCCTATTCATCCAAACCTCTATTCCCTCACCCGTTTCATCAAAATCTGCATCTCCCATATCCCCACTTTCACCCTTTCACTCTCCGATCCTATCACCCCGATTCATCATGTCCAACGAAGCACCCAAAACCGCTCCTCACACACCCGCTCATCACGCCGATGTCGAAACCAAAGGCCAATCCCTTGTCAACAAGCCTTATGACTATGACGGGGACAAGTCCAAGTACAAGAGCTGGTGGCGATCGATGTTCACATACATCCGTGACAAGAAGAACAACCTCACATCTGACTCCGAAAGGATCGATGTTGTTCTCTCCTATATCCGAGGAGATCACGTAGATGCATGGGTCCAGAACTACTCGGACCAGAACTTTGACGAGGAAGAAGAGGAATGGACAGTCTCTTGGACCAGTTCAAAGAGATTTGAAGGAGCAATTTGTGGATTCCAACCTCGCGCAAGATGCACAAGACCAGATCAAGCGGTTGCGCCAGGGGCAAGACACCGCTCAAGATTTCTTCCAGAAGTTTGAGGTCCTGCTCACTCAGGCAGGATACTCAAAGGATGACACATTTGTCGTGCAACTTCTCGAGACCAATGTCAACGAGAAGATCATCGACCAGATTTATGGCAGCCGAGACAGGTTGCCAGAGAAGTACAAAGATTGGAAGGCACAGATCATTCAGATCGATCAGCTGTGGAGAAGGCGGGCGGCGAGCAAGAGGTCCGGCATGCAGTCTCAGCCCCAAGCTCCGCAGGCGGCTATATCGAGAGCCAATCCTACGAACCCACCCCCAACGCCGATCACACGACGAGATGCCACCGGCGTCACCTATGGAGGAGCCGGCAGGCCAATGGACATCGACAATGCACGTCGAAGGGGACTCTGCTTCAGCTGTGGCGAACACGGCCACGTCAGCAGGTTCTGTCCGAAGAAGGGTCGACCCCAGACAATTCGGGGTCTATGGACTGAAATGAATGACGAGGAGAAGAAGAAGTTGGCCAAAGAGTTGGGTTTGCGAAGCTCCCGCAGTAGACGCAGTCCTGCTGGAGCAGTTGCCAAGGGAAGAATCGTCAGATGCAGTATCTATTTACAGTACTGGTACTAAGGCATCTAAAATATCATCAACAATTTCACCATCAAAACCTGCGAAAGAAAGATACGAACCAAACACGCCTGAGTGGGTTGCACAAAGGCTAAGAGAGGACGAAGTGTTGAGAGCAGTAGGAATTTTGAGAGCATAGATGCCGGAGCGGAGAGAGAGAGAAGCAACAGAAGAAAAGGTAATGGCGATCAGAGCGTTGACAAAGGAAGCTGCGGTGGAAGTTGTGACGGAGTTGAAAAAGTCGAGAAAGTACATCCGGAAAACAAAGGGGCAGGACATAAAATTTTGAGTAACCATAGAGAGCGTGCACACAGGCTCTGAATGGGAAACGAGTGCCCTTCTCAACAGTGGAGCAACGGGTTCTTGTGTTAATAAAGAATTTGTCGAGAGGAACAGACTCCCGATCAAGGAGTTACCGGTCAAGCTTCCTGTCTACAATGCGGATGGAACCCTAAACAAGGAAGGAGCAATCAAAGGTTTTGTGGAGGTCCGGATGAAGATCGGAGATCACGCCGAAAAGATTGAGTTAGCCGTCACCAACCTTGGCAAAACAAGTATCTTTTTGGGGCTAGATTGGCTATCATCAAGGAAAGGGTCGTTAGATGCAGAATCTATTTACAGTACGGGTACTGAAACATCTAAAATATTATTGACGACTTTACCACCAAAATCTGCGAAAGAAAGATTTAAGCCAAATACGCCCGAGTGGATCGCACAATGGCTAAGAGAGGACGAAGTGTTGAGAGCAGTAGGAATTTTGAGAGCATGGATGCCGGAGCGGAGAGAGAGAGAAGCAACAGAAGAAAAGGTAATGGCGATCAGAGTGTTGACAAAGGAAGCTGCGGTGGAAGTTGTGATGGAGTTGAAAAAGTCGAGAAAGTACATCCGGAAAACAAAGGGGCAGGACATGAAATTTTGAGTAACCATAGAGAGCGTGCACACAGGCTCTGAATGGGAAACGAGTGCCCTTCTCAACAGTGGAGCAACGAGTTCTTGTGTCAATAAAGAATTCGTCAAGAAGAACGGACTCCCGATCAAGGAGTTACCGGTCAAGCTTCCTGTCTACAATGCGGATGGAACCCTAAACAAGGGAGGAGCAATCAAAGGTTTTGTGGAGGTCCGGATGAAGATCGGAGATCACGCCGAAAAGATTGAGTTAGCCGTCACCAACCTTGGCAAAACAAGTATCTTTTTGGGGCTAGATTGGCTACGATATCACAACCCTACGATCAACTGGACGGAATCCACATTGACCTTTGATTGATGCCCAGACCGCTGCGGCTATCTACCCGAGTACAACTCACCGGAAGACGAAGGAGAAGATGTAGAAGAGAAGTTGGAAGAGGGAGAGTGTTTGTTCTGGATGGACTGGGACAATTATTGCAAAAGCGAAGAAAAGCTGAGATCACAACAGCCTTCATCTGCTGCTGCACCTTACATCGAGGAATTTTCCGATGTATTCAGCAAGGCGGACTTTGACAAGTTACCGGAGCGAAGACCCTGGGATCACGCGATAGAACTTACGCCTGGTTCCAAACCGGTTGACTGCAAGGTTTATCCCCTTAGCCCATCCGAGCAGAAGGCATTAGATGAGTTCCTGGAAGAAAACATACGGACGGGACGTATACGGCCGTCAATTTCACCTATGGCGTCACCCTTCTTCTTTGTCAAAAAGAAGGATGGAAGCCTTCGGCCAGTACAAGATTATCGGAAGTTGAACGACATGACAATCAAGAACCGATACCCCTTGCCGTTGATCCAGGAGCTTATCGACAAGTTGAAGGGAGCAAAGGTTTTCACAAAGATGGATGTCCGATGGGGTTACAATAACATCCGGATCAAAGAAGGTGATGAGTGGAAAGCGGCGTTTAGAACAAACCAAGGCCTGTTCGAGCCCTCAGTCATGTTCTTCGGACTTACAAACTCGCCGGCAACGTTCCAATCGTTCATGAATCACATCTTGAAGGAGTTGATTGACGGCAGACACGTTATAGTTTACCTGGATGATATACTTATCTTTACGAACACTTTGGAAGAGCACAGACATATTGTACGAAAGGTATTGGAGATATTACGAGTAAATAAGCTGTATTTAAAACCCGAGAAATGTAGTTTTGAGGCACATACTGTAGATTACTTAGGAGTTATTGTTGAAGGAGGAGAAGTGAAGATGGATCCGGCAAAAGTGGCCATAGTGAAGGAATGGAAGGAGCCGACAAAGAAGAAGGAAGTACAGTCGTTCCTGGGCTTCTGCAACTTCTACCAACGTTTCATTCGGGGATTTGCGGGAGTAACGAAGCCGTTGACATTGCTAACCGGGAAGGGCGAGTGGGTTTGGGGCATGGAGCAGCACGAGGCGTTTGAGGAGTTAAAACGGAGGATGACGGAAGAACCCGTTCTGATCGTACCGCGCGACAACAGCAAGTTTCGAGTTGAGGCGGACTCCTCAAACTATGCAAACGGGGCGGTTCTTTCCCAGTTTGTTGACGGAAAATGGAGACCAGTAGCCTTTCGGTCTTGCGCGCTGAACGAAGTGGAGCGCAATTATGAGATCTACAACAAAGAGATGATGGCTATTATGGACTTGATTGATGACTGGCGGCAATACCTCCTAGGCGCTAAGGAGACAGTGGAGGTTTTCACCGATCATCAAAACCTTCAGTACTTCAGGAAGCCGCAGAAGTTGAACCGGAGGCAGGCACAATGGGTTACGGAGTTGGCGGAATATGACATACAGATGATTCACAAGCCGGGCAAGACGATGGGGAAAGCTGATGCCTTGTCAAGGATGACAGGCCTTGAGAAGGGGGAAAAAGATAATGAAAACGTTGTTTTGCTCAAGCCGGAGTTTTTTATTTTACAAATTCAATTCTCTTTACATACAGTAGATACACCGGAGGACAAATTACTTAACAAAATCAAACAAAGAAAAGGAAACAAAGACAGATACGTACAAAAAGCATTAGAAAACAAAGAAAAAGGATGGGAAGAGAAGGAAAACGGACTTATTATGTGGAAAGATCGTATTTACATACCAAAGGACAAGGAATTGCGGGGAAGAGTTATTGGAATGCACCATGATGCACAGCTTGCAGGGCATCCGGGACGGTACAAGACCCTCAAATTGATCACACGCACCTATTGGTGGCCCGGAATCAGCCGAGACGTCTGCAAATACATGGAAGGGTGTCAAAAATGCCAGGCCACAAAGTCACATCGCACGAAGCCGGCCGCACCCCTTCACCCTATTGATGTGCCAAGCAAGCCATGGGAGGTAGTAGGGACGGACATGATCAGAGAACTGCCGGAATCGGGAGGATACAACACAATCAGCATGTTTGTGGACCATTTCACAAAGCGGTTATATATTATACCAACATACACCACCCTGACCTCAGAAGGCATGGCTTGTATTTACCGCGATCGAATCTTCCCCATACATGGATTGCCGCGACAGATGATACACGATCGAGGTCCGCAATACCACTCGTGTTTCATGAAGGAGTTGTACCGGCTGTTGGGCATTGAAGGGAACTTCACGACGGCGTACCATCCACAGGCAAATGGGCAAACAGAACGGTTGAACCAAGATAGAACATTTCTTACGGTTATTTGTCAATTACCATCAGAACAACTAGAATGAATGGTTACCTTCTGCCAAATTTGTCTACAATGATTGAGTACACTCGGCAACCAAAGTCACTCCGTTCTTCGCAGACATGGGCAGACACCCCTACAAAGGCACCGCTCCAAAAATGGCATCGAGAAATGAGACTGTGCAGGAGTTTGCCGACAGCATGAGGAAAACATGGGACGAAGTGGGGTCAGCATTGAAGATGGCAAAAGAGGACATGAAACGTTTCTATGACAGAAAGAGAACGGAGGCAGTGGAGTACAAGGAAGGTGACAAAGTATGGCTGGAAGGGACGAATCTCAGCACGGACCGACCAATGAAGAAGCTCAATGACAAACACTTCGGGCCGTTCAAAGTGATCAAGAAAGTCGGGAGGAGCTCTTACAAGCTCCAGATTCCTCACACGTGGAAAAGCATCCATCCCGTGTTCAATGAGACCCTGCTGACGCCCTACCACGAGCCTCAGTTCCCAATGCAACCCCAAGACACGTGTCCACCACCTGTGCTGGAAGGTGCCAAGCCGGAATGGGAGGTTGAGAAAGTGGTTAATTCCCGGAAGTACCGTGGGGGTTTCCAATACAAGGTTCACTGGAAGGGTTATGGCACACATGAGCAGACATGGGAACCGGCATGCAATCTCAAGAATGCCGACAAAGCTATCAGCGATTTCCACCAACAGTACCCGAACAAGCCGAAGCCACCTGCGCTTGCTCGAATTGAAGTTCCTATGTCGCAGTTTCCATCCCATTTATTCCGACCCATGCCACTGCCCGATACCGAACCCCTCGACATCATGCTACCCTCTGCAGCCCTCATGGCGCGACTCTGGCGCAGAATGGAACTTGCGCCTTAAGGAGGGGGTGATGTTATGAATCGCCATATTTTCACATTTTCAATCTTATCATATCTTATTGGGGGGCTTGTCTTATCAACCAACGGACTGTTTCATCATCTGTTTCGTCACCAACCATACTCCTTTTCATTACCAAAGCCGTACTCATGTCGGACACACACCCAACACATGGATGACATCATACATGCCGATACCTCATGGACTTCCTATTGTATACACACCACCGACACTCGTAGCACACATGGTCGTTTCAGTATTATTACTTACATGCAGTTACCACTCATATTTAATGGTTTCATGGACTAGTAGCATACAACACTGGGTTAAGGGCGTGGAGTTATCCCTAGCGGAAACACGTATGGACAAGGAGTCCCAGACACAGGCTTACTAGTATATAAGCAGTAGTGTAGTATCATTGTACTTTAGTTCCGATCTTGTTTATACACCTGGCCTAGCCTAGTTCTACAAACGCGAACACTTTCTTCCCTTGAGTCTCTCTGTGGTACCTGGTTTAGTCTTGTGGCTATAGTCAGTTGCTAACATGGATGAGTTAGAAGAAGACTCACAGGGTGTTGGGACTTGAAATGTTGGTCTGCTAGCAGTAACCAACAGCCCTCGAGGCCAGTAAAGATCGCGAAAAATGGTCCAAATTCGAGAGGAAATAAAATATTCTGAGTTGAGAGAAATTTAAGTCTAGTTAAGGAATGTGGATTACAGCACTTATATGTGCGGAAAGATGTGGAAATGAGCATGGTAGGGGGCGATGAAGATCCCCTCTACTTTGTCATCTTGGAACAAGCCCCTTCTCACGAAGGACTGACCAAACACACCAAACACGTCAAACGCAACCAAACATTCAGTCCGAGTGAGAAGGGGCTTGATCCGAACCTATGTTGGTCATAACTATTGCACAGTTGTTGTGGCGAATGATATATTTGTTGTTGCCAATGTCCTAAGTGTTGTCATTGTTATCCTCGAAAAATACAGTGGGTAAGTGCCCGCGCTTGTGGTTCAGCAGCACTGTTGCCTCATAATAATGGCTTATATATTTTGGAGAATTGTCAGATTAGTGTTATTGTGCAAATCCAGCAAGTTGGGATTAATTTAATGGCTAAGCACATGCATGCACTGATTCATAGTAGAGCAGCCTTGTCCTGAGGGCTTACACTATCCGTATTCCGTGCAGCTGGCGTAGTTGCAAAGACAAATGCAAAGAATTGCCCCAGAACATATTTGAGGGCACAGCAAATAAGATAAACCACACTGAAGAAAGAGAAAAATCAGAGAGCAAGCAAAAAAAGCCTCAGCATCAGTTCTGGGGCCAACAAGCACAACATAAAAGTTGTGCTGTGGTGATCAGAGTACAAGAGCTGAGATTAGCATGGATTGATTGTTATCCAGCAACTGCTGGGGCAATTGGCCAGCTTGGCAATTGGCTTTAAGCCCAAATAACTTACCAAAAATCTTGAGAATATAAATGCTCATTAAGCCAGATGCTGGACATATACTTGCCTCACATACTTTTCTTGTACCATTTTTCATTATGAGTGACTACAAGTTGCGCGGGTTACAACAGATTTTGAACCAAAACCCGCACCCATACCCGCCAGTACCCCTATCCACAACTCAAACTGGGTTGGCTGACCTGGGGTATTCACTATAGATTCAAGCTGCTAAAAGAAGTAAGAACCAGGATAAAACAAAATATAAGTAAGTGAGGAAATAGGGAATAAAAGCAGAAGCAGCATTCAGAAGGGGATACACTGTTGAATATAGACAAAAAAAAAGAGCAAATGACATGTGCATCATCTTGGGCTGAATGTGTCTGCAACACCCTCTAGCCCACAAGTCCCACTTCTGAGTCTTTATTGTGTTGGGCTAATCCACAAATTAAATTCAGCTTATTTAAGCCTGTTGCCAATATTAGTGTTTAAAAGTCAAGTTAGGTTAGGTTTTTTAACCCTAAAGAGCATGACTAGTAACCATAATTGGTTAAAGAAATTTTTTTATTAGCCTAATCGGTAACTGTAACTGCAGTTTAACTATAACTGTTTATAATTGCAGTCATGAGATCAATCAGTGACTAATCTAACTAATTAATGATTAGACCAGTTAATAATAGTAAAAGTAATTAATATAAATTGAATAAAAACATTATAATATTAATAAAAATA
This sequence comes from Mucidula mucida, assembly GCA_015501055.1. Classification (NCBI taxonomy): domain Eukaryota; kingdom Fungi; phylum Basidiomycota; class Agaricomycetes; order Agaricales; family Physalacriaceae; genus Mucidula; species Mucidula mucida. Next base: position 20,902 of record JADNYV010000390.1, read on the forward strand.
GCTATACTATAATATACTACTTAAATAGTATTATTATAGTAAAAGGTTAATAATATTACTTAGTAAGTATACATATTGCCTGATGAGTATACCAAAAATAAGTATAAAACAGTATTTAATATGTTATACATAGTGAATAAAGGGGTCATTAGTTAGAGCCGTTATAACCGGTTACTAGCCAATTATAAGTGGTTATTCATTTTTAGCTTTTTGAATAATTATTAACCATGACCAGTCAAAGACCTATTAAGGACAATGCACATAGAACACAACAACTGCTTGGACCACATAGTGAGAAGGCAGAGGAAATATGGATAGGCAAATAAAAAGATAAGAGCAATGCTGGGCTAGGCCTATGTAGTGCAGGAAGTGACTGTGTAGTATAAAGACATTAAGAACAGAGTAAGGAACTAGCTACTGGGGGCATGGATATATATATAGGAATTTAGGCGTATAGCCTTAATAGATTATCATGTGGTGCTGTGCTGTGCATGCGTCGTCATAAGTTATGGGACTGTCCATCTAATTTTAAGGCTGTTCCGAGCTGTGTAAGTGGATTGCCTCAGCGGATTGCATGACTATGCAGTGTGGGAAAAGGAAAGAATTACATAAAAATAAAAGATATCTGTGATAATACCCCCCTTTAGGCTGTGCTTATGCCTGGAGCACAGGGGTTAAACACCAAATGTCCCTTACTATGAGGCCAAACAAAGCACAGGTCTGAGGAATATGTATATGTGTGCTCCATTGGGGGGATTGAACTGGCGAATTGCCAGCAGTGAGCGCCCAAGAAGTGTCTGGATGAGCTTAGTAAAACTTGTAGATTAATTCTTTTGAGTCAGTGGCAAAATTGGAAGTGGAAATCTATGAATTTTCCAATAAGGAGTATCCAAGCCACTTGATGAGGTTTTATGTACCCCATCTGTTAGTTGGCTTACATGATTCAAGGATAGTCTCCATGTTGTACTGCTTTAACCCACCCAAGAGATTAGGTATGACATTGGGCGCTGGTGGACCATGCACCTTGGTTTTTACCCATGGGAGGAGAAGTCTGGTGTGAAAGACATTGTGAATACACCATTTTTTTGGCAGATCAAGTTAGAAGTTTACTGTTCCAATGGCTTCAGTGATCCTGAACAGGTCATATTGCTTCTTGAACAACTTAGCTAATGGATGTGTAGTCTTAATATTTTTTTCGTCAAGCATCACCAAGTTGCTAACTCTAAACGGCAAGTGCTTAAGGAGATAATTGCCGTGTTAAGCCTTTATAACCTCTACCGCATTGGTCAAGCTGGCCTTCACCTCTTTATGCAATTGGTTCAGTGTTTTAAGGCGGGCTTCAATGAATGGGATATGAGAGTTGGTGTGAACGGCAGGAATGATGTGTGAAAGGTAACTGTGAAGGAGCTCAAACAGGGCTTTCTCTATAGCAAAGTGAGTGCAAATATTGTGCAAGAATTCTGCAAAAGGAAGGTACTTGCCAATAGTTGTAGAACACGCGCAAGTATTGCTCTAATTCCTAATTGAATTGTTTGATCTCGCTATCCATTTCCGGATAATAAGCCGTACTAAGAGCGGAGATGACACCAAGTTGTTTGTATATGACTTGCATGACCTAGCTGGCAAATTGAGGTCCACAATCTGTGATAAGCTTATCCTAAAGGCTGAAATGTTGGTAGGTGTGGTTGAGTAGCAGATCTACCGTGTCATCTGAGATAATCATGTCTTGGCACGGGGTAACCACTACTGTCTTGGTGAAGCGGTTAACAACACAGTGGATTGTGTTATAGCTATCGCATTTCGGTAAACTAACAATAAAGTTGCTAGTAATTGTACTAAAAAGGTATGTAGGAATTTCATTGGGGACTAGCAGTATATTAGCGACTGACTATAGCCACGAGACTAAACCAGGTACCACAAAGAGACTTAGGAAAAGAAAGTGTTCGTGTTCGTAGAATTAGGGTAGGCCAGGTGTATAAACGAGATCGGAACTAAAGTACAATAATACTATGCTACTGCTTATATACTAGTAAGTCTGTGTTTGGGACTCCTTGTTCATATATGTTTCCGCTAGGGATGCTCCACGCCCTTGACCCAGTGTTATATGCTACTAGTCTGTGAAACCATTAAATATGAGTGGTAACTGCATGTAAATAATAATACTGAAACAATTATGTGTGCTACGAGTGTTGGTGGTGTGTATACAATAGGAAGTCCATGAGGTATCGGCATGTATGATGTCATCCATGTGTTGGGCGTGTGTCCGACATGAGTACAGCTTCGGTAAATGAAAAGGAGTATAATTAATGACAAAACAGATGATGAAATAGTCCGTTGATTGATAAGACAAGCCCCAATAAGATATAATGAGGATGTGAAAATGTGAAGATATGGCGATTCATAACATCACCCCCTCCTTAAGGCGCAAGTTCCATTCTGTGCCAGAGTCGCTCCATGAGGGCTGCAGAGGGCAGCATGGTGTTTAGGGGTTTGGTATTGGGTGGCGGCATAGGTTGGAATATGTGGGATCAATATCAGTGGTTGGAAAAACGAAGACAAAAGCGGAATCTGAAGTGGTTGGCACTTTGTTGCATGTGAGGCAATAGAGTTTATAATTTAGAATGCGGGTACCGGTGGCGAGAACATGTTTGCGGCCATGATTGCCAATAATAATAACAGAGTCTGAGAAGAAGCAACACTTGCACTGGAGGTTATTAGAGATAGTAGCAATAGAGACAAGGCAAAAAGAGGAGTCAGGAATCCAAAGGACATTGTTTAAGGTAAGTTCTATATTGGAGTGGTTGAGCTTTACAATACAGCTCCCAATATTGCGTGCTTCTATGGATGAGCCACTGACTCCGCGGACTTTCTTGGGTGTAAGCAGTGGTCAAAGATGCTGAAAGTCTGTCTTATCCATTATGACATGTACAGATGTGTCAAAGTCAGCCAGCCAAGGGGACATAGACAGAGGGATAGGTTCAGATGTATTGTTGAGCGAGGTACTATAGGCATCATTATTAAAATCTCTGCTGTTGGTCTTCCAGTCCACTGATGTTTGTGGATCATCAACAATGCCGAGGACAAATAGCTTATTAAAGTCAGCTGGCACCATAGTTCCTTGTACGTTGTCAGAGTAGAGGTCAATCAGGAGGTCTATTGAGAGTCCACAGAAATTAATGTCCGCATTTGCAACATGCGCCATATCACTCTTCTTGGTTGGGTCTTTCTTCTTGGATGATTCCACCTTCTTGTTGTTATAAATTGCCATATTTTCACATTTTCACATCTCATCATATCTTATCGAGGGCTTGTCTTATCAACTAATGGACTGTTTCATGATCTGTTTCGTCACCAATCATACCCCTTTTCATTACCAAAGCCGTACTCATGTCGGACACACACCCAACACATGGATGACATCATACATGCCGATACCTCATGGACTTCCTATTGTATACACACCACCGACACTTGTAGCACACATGGTTGTTTCAGTATTATTACTTACATGCAGTTACCACTTGTATTTAATGATTTCACGGACTAGTAGCATATAACACTGGGTCAAGGGCATGGAGTTATCCCTAGCGGAAACATGTATGGACAAGGAGTCCCAAACACAGACTTACTAGTATATAAGCAGTAGTGTAGTATCATTGTACTTTAGTTCCGATCTCGTTTATACACCTGGCCTAGCCTAGTTCTACAAACACAAACGCTTTCTTCCTTAAGTTCTTGCTGTGGTACCTGGTTAAGTCTCGTGGCTTAGTCAGTCGCTAACAGAAGATCGGAACTACTTTCTACCACCTACCACACATCCCTGATTGTCGATCAGCACTTCGCTGTTTGATCATTGCACATTCCCCTATTCTCTTTCCCTGTTTATAGATTAATGGATTCCTAATTCCAGCGCACATCCGCATACATGTGTATTGGTCCCAGTAGCGCCGGCTAACAGTTAGAGATAACTGCCTCGGGTGCTGGAAGTAGCCGCTCTCACGAGAACGAACTTTTGGCAGTTGCACCTCAGTGGGCGCTGTTTATGGGTCAACCCCCGTTCCCAGGAAAACTTTGGCTTACCTCACACCAGAGGGACGTCGGCTGGGCAATTGCAAACTTGTGACGAGCTCTTGGGCTCCGTAGATACGTAGTCAGTAGTCGGTAAAATAGCGTAGACAGTTACAATACCTACCTACTTTACTTACCTTACGATACACACCATCATTCCCCACCCTACCAAGTCCTGGATTCTATTTTAGATCTAGGTGATTCCTCCTTATTCATCCAAACCTCTATTCCTTCACCCATTTCATCTAAATCTGCATCACCCATATCCCCACTTTCACCCTTTCACTCTCTGATCTTATCACCCCGATTCATCATGTTCAACAAAGCACCCAAGCCCGCTCATCACGCCAATGTTGAACCCAAAGGCCGATCCCTTGTTAACAAACCTTACGACTATGACGGGAACAAGACTAAGTACAAAAGCTGGTGGCAATCCATGTTTACATACATCCGTAACAAGAAGAACAACCTCACATCTGACTCCGAAAGGATTGATGTTGTTCTCTCCTACATCCAAGGCGATCATGTCAATGCATGGGTCCAGAACTACATGGATCAGAACTTTGACGAGGAAGAAGAGGAATGGACAGTGTCTTGGACACAGTTCAAAGAGCATTTGAAGGAGCGATTTGTGGATTCCAACCTCGCGCAAGATGCACAAGATCAGATCAAGTGGTTGCGCCAGGGGCAAGACACCACTCAAGATTTTTTCCAGAAGTTCGAGGTTCTGCTCACTCAGGCAGGATATTCGAAGGATGACGCATTTCTCGTGCGACTTCTCGAGACCAACGTCAATGAGAAGATCATTGATCAGATCTATGGTAGCCGGGACGGGTTGCCAGAGAAGTACAAGGATTGGAAGGCACAGATCATTCAGATTGATCAGCTGTGGAGAAGGCCGGCAGCGAGCAAGAGGTCCAGCATGCAGTCCCAGCCCCAAGCTCTGCAGGCGGCTATATCGAGAGCCAATCCTATGAACCCACCCCCGACGCCGATCACACGACGAGATGCCACTGGCGTCACCTATGGAGGAGCCGGCAGGCCAATGGACATCGACAATGCACGTCGAAGGGGACTCTGCTTCAGCTGTGGCGAACACGGCCACGTCAGCAGGTTCTGTCCGAAGAAGGGTCGACCCCAGACAATTCGGGGTCTATGGACTGAAATGAATGACGAGGAGAAGAAGAAGTTGGCCGAAGAGTTGGGTTTGCGAAGCTCCCGCAGTAGACGCAGTCCTGCTGGAGCAGTTGCCAAGGGAAGAATCGTCAGATGCAGTATCTATTTACAGTACTGGTACTAAGGCATCTAAAATATCATCAACAATTTCACCATCAAAACCTGCGAAAGAAAGATACGAACCAAACACGCCTGAGTGGGTTGCACAAAGGCTAAGAGAGGACGAAGTGTCGAGAGCAGTAGGAATTTTGAGAGCATGGATGCCGGAGCGGAGAGAGAGAGAAGCAACAGAAGAAAAGGTAATGGCGATCAGAGCGTTGACAAAGGAAGCTGCGGTGGAAGTTGTGACGGAGTTGAAAAAGTCGAGAAAGTACATCCGGAAAACAAAGGGGCAGGACATGAAATTTTGAGTAACCATAGAGAGCGTGCACACAGGCTCTGAATGGGAAACGAGTGCCCTTCTCAACAGTGGAGCAACGGGTTCTTGTGTCAATAAAGAATTTGTTGAGAGGAACAGACTCCCAATCAAGGAGTTACCGGTCAAGCTTCCTGTCTACAATGTGGATGGAACCCTAAACAAGGGAGGAGCAATCAAAGGTTTTGTGGAGGTCCGGATGAAGATCGGAGATCACACCGAAAAGATTGAGTTAGCCGTCACCAACCTTGGCAAAACAAGTATCTTTTTGGGGCTAGATTGGCTACAATATCAGAACCCCACGATCAACTGGACGGAATCCACATTGACCTTTGATCAATGCCCAGACCGTTGCGGTTATCTACCCGAGTACGACTCACCGGAAGATGAAGGAGAAGATGTAGAAGAGAAGTTGGAGGAGGGAGAGCGGTTGTGTTGGATGAACTGGGACAACTATTGCAAAAGCGGTGAAAAGCTGAGATCACAACAGCCTTCATCCGCTGCTGCACCTTACATTGAGGAATTCTCTGATGTATTCAGCAAGGCAGACTTTGATAAGCTACCAGAGCAAAGACCCTGGGATCACGCGATAGAACTCACACCTGATTCCAAACTGGTTGACTGTAAGGTCTATCCCCTTATGTTAGCGACTGACTAAGCCATGAGACTCATCCAGGTACCACAGCAAGAAACTAAGGAAGAAAGTGTTCGCGTTCGTAAGACTAGGCTAGGCCAGGTGTATAAACGAGATCGGAACTAAAGTACAATGATACTATACTACTGCTTATATACTAGTAAGCCTGTGTTTGGGACTCCTTGTCCATACGTGTTTCCGCTAGGGATAACTCCACGCCCTTGACCCAGTGTTGTATGCTACTAGTCCATGAAACCATTAAATATGAGTGGTAACTGCATGTAAGTAATAATACTGAAACGACCATGTGTGCTACAAGTGTCGGTGGTGTGTATACAATAGGAAGTCCATGAGGTATCGGCATGTATGATGTCATCCATGTGTTGGGTGTGTGTCCGACATGAGTACGGCTTTGGTAATGAAAAGGAGTATGGTTGGTGACGAAACAGATGATGAAACAGTCCGTTGGTTGATAAGACAAGCCCCCCAATAAGATATGATAAGATTGAAAATGTGAAAATATGGCGATTCATAACATCACCCCCTCCTTAAGGCGCAAGTTCCATTCTGCGCCAGAGTCGCGCCATAAGGGCTGCAGAGGGTAACATGACGTCAAGGGGTTCGGTATCAGGCGGTGGCATGAGTCGGAATAGATGTGATGGAAATTGCGACATGGGGACTTCAATGCGAGCAAGCGCGGGTGGCTTCGGCTTGTTCGGATATTGTTGGTGGAAATCGCTGATAGCTTCGTCGGCATTTTTGAGATTTCATGCCGGTTCCCATGTCTGCTCGTGTGTGCCATAACCCTTCCAGTGAACCTTGTATTGAAAACCTCCGCGGTACTTCCGGGAATTCACCACTTTCTCAACCTCCCATTCCGGTTCGGCGCCTTCCAGCACAGGTGGTGGACGCGTGTCTCGGGGTTGCGTCGGGAATTGCGGCTCGTGGTAAGGTGTCAGCAGAGCCTCATTGAACACGGGATGGATGCTTTTCCACGTGTGAGGAATCTGGAGCTTATAAGAGCTCGTCCCGACTTTCTTGATCACTTTGAACGGCCCGAAACGTTTGTCATCAAGCTTCTTCATTGGTTGGTCTGTGCTGAGATTCGTCCCTTCCAGCCATACTTTGTCGCCCTCCTTGTACTCTACTGCGTCTGTCCGCTTCCTGTCATAAAACCGTTTCATGTCCTCTTTGGCCATCTTCAATGCTGACCCCACTTCGTCCCATGTTTTCCTCATGCCGTCGGCAAACTCCTGCGCAGTCTCGTTTCTTGATGCCGTTTTCGGAGCGGTGCCTTTGTAGGGATGTCTGCCCATATCTGCGAAGAACGGAGTGACTTTGGTCGCCGAGTGAACTCGATCGTTGTAAACAAATTCAGCAGAGGGTAGCCATTTGTGCCAGTCGTTCTGATGGTAGTCGACAAATAACCGTAAGAAATGTTCTATCTCTTGGTTCAGCCGTTCCGTCTGCCCATTTGCCTGTGGATGATACGCCGTTGTAAAGTTTCCTTGTATGCCCAACAACCGGTACAACTCCTTTATGAAACGCGAGTGGTATTGTGGACCGCGATCATGTATCATCTGTCGTGGCATCCCATGTATGGGGAAAATGCGATCACGGTAAATGCGGGCCATGCCTTCCGACGTCAGAGTGGTGTGTGTTGGTATGATGCGTAATCGCTTTGTGAAATGGTCCACAAACGTGCTGATCGCGTTGTATCCTCCTGATTCCGGCAGTTCTCCAATCATGTCCGTCCCTACTATCTCCCATGGCTCGCTTGGCACATCAATAGGATGAAGAGGTGCAGCCAGCTTCGTGCGATGTGACTTTGTGACCTGGCATTTTTGACACCCTTCTACGTATTCACGGACGTCTCGGCTGATTCCTGGCCACCAATAGGTACGTGTGATCAGCTCAAGGGTCTTGTATTGTCCGGGATGCCCTGCAAGCTGTGCATCATGATGCATTCCAATAACTTTTCCCCGCAATTCCTTGTCCTTCGGTATGTAAATACGATCTTTCCACATAATAAGTCCGTTTTCCTTCTCTTCCCATCCTTTTTCTTTGTTTTCTAATGCTTTTTGTACGTATCTGTCTTTGTTTCCTTTTCTTTGTTTGATTTTGTTAAGTAATTTGTCCTCCGGTGTATCTACTGTATGTAAAGAGAATTGAATTTGTAAAATAAAAAACTCCGGCTTGAGCAAAACAACGTTTTCATTATCTTTTTCCCCCTTCTCAAGGCCTGTCATCCTTGACAAGGCATCAGCTTTCCCCATCGTCTTGCCCGGCTTGTGAATCATCTGTATGTCATACTCCGCCAACTCCGTAACCCATCTTGCCTGCCTCCGATTCAACTTCTGTGGCTTCCGGAAGTACTGGAGGTTTTGATGATCGGTAAACACCTCCACCGTTTCCTTGCTCTAAGGAGATATTGTCTCCAGTCGTTGATCAAGTCCATGATAGCCATCATTTCTGTTAGCGACTGACTAAGCCACGAGACTCAACCAGGTACCACAGCAAGAAACTAAGGAAAAAAGCGTTCGCGTTCGTAAGACTAGGCTAGGCCAGGTGTATAAACGAGATCGGAACTAAAGTACAATGATACTACACTACTGCTTATATACTAGTAAGTCTGTGTTTGAGACTCCTTGTCCATACACGTTTCCCCTAGGGATGCTCCACGCCCTTGACCCAGTGTTGTATGCTACTAGTCCGTGAAACCATTAAATACGAGTGGTAACTGCATGTAAATAATAATACTGAAAAGACCATGTGTACTACGAGTGTCGGCGGTGTGTATACAATAGGGAGTCCATGAGGTATCGGCATGTATGATGTCATCCATGTGTTGGACGTGTGTCCGACATGAGTACGGCTTCGGTAATGAACAGGGGTATGGTCGGTGACGAAACAGATGACGAAACAGTCCGTTGGTTGATAAGACAAGGCCCCCGATAAGATATGATAAGATGTGAAAGTGTGAAAATATGGCCATTCATAACATCACCCCCTCCTTAAGGCGCAAGTTCCATTCTGCGCCAGATTTGCTCCATGAGGGCCGCAGAGGGTAGCGTGACGTCAATAGGTTCGGTGTCAGGCGGTGGCATGGGTCGGAATAGATGTGATGGAAATTGCGACATGGGGACTTCGATGCGAGCAAGCGCAGGTGGCTTCGGCTTGTTCGGGTACTGCTGGTGGAAATCGCGAATGGCTTCGTCAGCATTCTTGAGATTGCATGCCGGTTCCCATGTCTGCTCGTGTGTGCCATAACCCTTCCAGTGAACCTTGTATTGAAAACCTCCGCGGTACTTCCGGGAATTCACCACTTTCTCAACCTCCCATTCCGGTTCGGCGCCTTCCAGCACAGGTGGTGGACGCGTGTCTTGGGGTTGCGTCGGGAATTGCGGCTCGTGGTAAGGTGTCAGCAGAGCCTCATTGAACACGGGATGGATGCTTTTCCACGTGTGAGGAATCTGGAGCTTATAAGAGCTCGTCCCGACTTTCTTGATCACTTTGAACGGCCCGAAACGTTTGTCATCAAGCTTCTTCATTGGTTGGTCTGTGCTGAGATTCGTCCCTTCCAGCCATACTTTGTCGCCCTCCTTGTACTCTACTGCGTCTGTCCGCTTCCTGTCATAAAACCGTTTCATGTCCTCTTTGGCCATCTTCAATGCTGACCCCACTTCGTCCCATGTTTTCCTCATGCCGTCGGCAAACTCCTGCGCAGTCTCGTTTCTTGATGCCGTTTTCGGAGCGGTGCCTTTGTAGGGATGTCTGCCCATATCTGCGAAGAACGGAGTGACTTTGGTCGCCGAGTGAACTCGATCGTTGTAAACGAATTCAGCAGAGGGTAACCATTCGTGCCAGTCGTTCTGATGGTAGTTGACAAATAACCGTAAGAAACGTTCTATCTCTTGGTTCAACCGTTCTGTTTGCCCATTTGCCTGTGGATGGTACGCCGTCGTGAAGTTCCCTTCAATGCCCAACAGCCGGTATAACTCCTTCATGAAACGCGAGTGGTATTGCGGACCTCAATCGTGTATCATCTGTCGCGGCAATCCATGTATGGGGAAGATTCGATCGCGGTAAATACGAGCCATGCCTTCTGACGTCAGGGTGGTGTGTGTTGGTATGATGCGTAACCGCTTTGTGAAATGGTCCACGAACGTGCTGATCGCATTGTATCCTCCCGACTCCGGCAACTCGCCGATCATGTCCGTCCCAACTTTCTCCCATGGTTCACTTGGTACGTCTATAGGATGGAGGGGTGCAGCCGGTTTTGTGCGATGTGACTTTGTAACTTGGCATATTTGACACCCTTCCACGTATTCGCGGACGTCTTGGCTAATTCCTGGCCACCAATAGGTGCGTGTGATCAACTCGAGAGTCTTGTACCGTCCCGGATGCCCTGCAAGCTGTGCATCATGATGCATTCCAATAACTTTTCCCCGCAATTCCTTGTCCTTCGGTATGTAAATACGATCTTTCCATATAATAAGTCCGTTTTCCTTCTCTTCCCATCCTTTTTCTTTGTTTTCTAATGCTTTTTGTACGTATCTGTCCTTGCTTCCTTTTCTTTGTTTGATTTTGTTAAGTAATTTGTCCTCCGGTGTATCTACTGTATGTAAAGAGAATTGAATTTGTAAAATAAAAAACTCCGGCTTGAGCAAAACAACGTTTTCGTTATCTTTTTCCCCCTTCTCAAGGCCTGTCATCCTTGACAAGGCATCAGCTTTCCCCATCGTCTTGCCCGGCTTGTGAATCATCTGTATGTCATACTCTGCCAACTCCGTAACCCATCGCGCCTGCCTCCGGTTCAACTTCTGCGGTTTCCTAAAGTACTGAAGGTTTTGATGATCGGTAAAAACCTCCACTGTCTCCTTAGCGCCTAGGAGATATTGCCGCCAGTCGTCGATTGAGTCCATAATAGCCATCATCTCTTTGTCGTAGATCTCATAATTGCGCTCCACTTCGTTCAGCGCGCAAGACCGAAAGGCTACTGGTCTCCATTTTCCGTCAACAAACTGGGAAAGAACCGCCCCGTTCACATAGTTCGAGGAGTCCGCCTCAACTCAAAACTTGCCGTCGTCGCATGGTACAATCAGAACGGGTTCTTCCGTCATCCTCCGTTTCAACTCCTCAAACGCCTCATGCTGCTCCATGCC